>CM045938.1:7028125-7053125 GCA_025177825.1 Aechmea fasciata
ACCTAAACCTAAAACCCCAAAACCCTAAAACCTAAACCCTAAACCTAAACCCTAAACCCTAAACCCTAAACCCTAAACCCTAAACCCTAAACCCTAAAACCCTAAACCCTAAACCTAAACCCTAAACCTAAACCCTAAACCTAAACCTAAACCCTAAACCTAAACCCTAAACCCTAAACCTAAACCTAAAAAAACCACTAAACCTAAAAACCCTAAACCTAAACCCTAAACCCTAAACCTAAACCTAAACCTAAACCCTAAACCTAAACCTAAACCTAAACCTAAACCACAAACCCTAAACCTAAACCTAAACCTAAACCTAAACCACAAATACAAACCTAAACCTAAAAAACCTAAACCTAAAACCAAACCTAAACCTACACAAACCTACCCTAAACCCTAAACCTAAACCTAAACCCTAACCACAAACCCTAAACCAAACCACAAACCTAAACCTAAACAAACCTAAAAAACCTAAACCTAAACCTAAACCCTAAACAAAACCCTAACCTAAACCTAAATAAAAAACCCTAAACCTAAACTAAACCCTAAAACACTAAACCCTAAACACTGACTAAACCTAAACCTAGGCCTAAGGCCTAGGCCCTAAAGCCTGAGCCTGAGCCTAAGCCTAGCCCTAAACCTAAACCTAAACCTAAACCCTGAAACCTAAACCTAAACCCTCCTAGCCTAAACCTAAACCCTGGGCCCTAAACCTAAAGCCTGGGCCTGGGCCCTGGGCCTAGGCCACAAAACCTGAGCCACAGGCCTAGGCCTGGGCCTAGGCCTGAGCCACAAGCCCTGGGCCGCAAGGCCTGAGCCTGAGCCTGGCCACACTGGCCTGGGCCCTAGGCCTGAGCCTGAGCGCAGGCCTGGGCCTAGGCCCTGAGCCTGAGCCCTGGGCCCTAAGGCCTGAGCCCTGAGCCTGGGCCTGAGCCACTGGGCCTGGGCCCTGGGCCTGGCCTGGGCCTGGGCCACAGGCCTGGGCCTGGGCCTGAGCCTGAGCGCCTAGGCCTGAGCCTACCTGGGCCTGGGCCCTGGGCCTGGGCCTGAGCCTAAGGCCTGAGCCTAAACCGCCCTAAACCCTGGGCCTAGGCCTGAGCCTGACCTAGGCCTAGGCCTGAGCCTACTGAGCCTAAGCCCTAAACCTGGGCCACCCTAGCCTAAAACCCTAAACCTAAACCCTGAAACCACAAACCCTAAACCTGGGAAACACAGGCCTGAGCCTGCCTAGCCTGGGCCTAAACCAAGGCCTCCTAGCCCTGAGCCTGAGCCCTAAACCTAAACCCTAGGCCTAGCCTGCCTAAACCTGAGCCACAAACCCTGGGCCTCCTAAACCCTAGCCTGAAACCTAAAACCCTAGGCCACTGACCTAAACCCTGCCTGGGCCACTAGGCCTGGGCCCTGGGCCCTGGGCCTGGGCCTGGGCCTGGGCCCTGGGCCTGGGCCTGGGCCTGGGCCTGAGCCTGAGCCTGAGCCACAGGCCACAGCCTGAGCCACTAGGCCTGGGCCTGGGCCTGGGCCCTAGGCCTGGGCCTGGGCCACAGGCCTGGGCCTGGGCCCTGGGCCACAGGCCTGGGCCCTGGGCCTGGGCCTGGGCCCTGGGCCAGGCCTGGGCCTGAGCCACAGGCCTGGGCCCTGGGCCCTGGGCCTAGGCCTGGGCCCTGGGCCCTGAGCCTGGGCCTAGGCCACTGGGCCTAGGCCCTGGGCCCTGGGCCTAGCCACGGCCTGGGCCCTGGGCCCTAGGCCCTGGGCCTGAGCCACTGGGCCTAGGCCTGAGCCTGGGCCCTGAGCCTGGGCCTGGGCCCTGAGCCCAGGCCTGGGCCTGGGCCTGGGCCTGGGCCTAGGCCACAGGCCTGGGCCTAGGCCACAGGCCTGGGCCACTGAGCCCTGGGCCTGGGCCTGGGCCACAGGCCTGAGCCCTGAGCCACTGGGCCTGAGCCTGGGCCTGAGCCTGGGCCCTGGGAGGCCCTGGAGGCCTGGGCCCTAGGCCTGGGCCCTGAGCCTGGGCCTAGGCCTGAGGCCTAGCCCTAGCCAGGCCCTGGGCCCTGGGCCTAGGCCCTGGGCCTGAGCCTGGGCCACAGGCCTAGGCCTGAGCCTGAGCCTAGGCCCTAGGCCACCCACAAGCCCTGGGCCTAGGCCTGGGCCTGGGCCTGAGCCTGGCCACAGGCCTCCCTAAACCCTAAACCCTGGGCCACTGAGCCTGGCCTGAGCCTGGCCTGAGCCACAGGCCTGGGCCTGAGCCTGGGCCTGAGCCTAGGCCACAGGCCTGGGCCTGGGCACAAAGGCCACTGGGCCTGGGCCCTGAGCCCTGGGCCCTGGCCCTAGGCCTAGGCCTGGGCCTGGGCCTGGGCCTGGGCCTGAGGCCTGGGCCTAGGCCTAGGCCTGAGGCCACAAGGCCCTGGGCCACTGGGCCTGGGCCTGAGCCACACAGGCCTGAGCCTGGGCCTGGGCCCTGGGCCCTGGGCCTGGGCCCTGGGCCCAGGCCTGGGCCCTGGGCCACAAAGCCCTGAGCCCTGGGCCTGAGGCCTAGGCCTGGGCCTGGGCCTGGGCCTGGGCCTGGGCCTGGGCCTAGGCCTAGGCCTGGGCCTGGGCCTAGGCCTAGGCCTGGCCAGGCCCTGGGCCCTGAGCCTGGGCCTGGGCCTGGGCCTGAGCCTGGGCCACAGGCCCTGAGCCACCAGGCCCTGGGCCACAGGCCTGGGCCTGGGCCTAGGCCAGGCCCTGGGCCTGGGCCCTGAGCCTGGGCCTGGGCCCACTGGGCCTGGGCCCTGAGCCTGGGCCTGGGCCCTGAGCCACTGGGCCTGGGCCCTGAGCCTGGGCGCAGGCCTGGGCCACTGGGCCTGGGCCCTGAGCCTGGGCCCTGGCCAAGGCCCTGAGCCTGGGCCTGAGCCTGGGCCTGAGGCCCTAGGCCACAGGCCTGGGCCCTGGGCCTGAGCCACAGGCCACTGCTGAGGCCTGAGCCTGGGCCTGGGCCTAGGCCTGAGCCCAGGCCTGACCTGGGCCTGGGCCTGAGCCTGGGCCCTGGGCCTGACCCTAGCCTGCTGGGCCTGGGCCCTAGGCCTGGGCCTAGGCCCTGGGCACAGGCCACGGCCACAGGCCTGGGCCTGAGCCACTGAGCCCTGGGCCTGGGCCTGGGCCTGGGCCTGAGCCTGGGCCTGGGCCCTGCCTGGCCTGGGCCAGGCCTGGGCCTAGGCCTGGGCCCTGAGCCCTGGGCCTGAGCCTGGGCCTGGGCCTGGGCCTGGGCCTGGGCCTGGGCCTGGGCCTAGGCCTGGGCCCTGGGCCTGAGCCTGGGCCACTGGGCCTGGGCCCTGGGCCTGGGCCCTGGGCCTGGGCCTGGGCCTGGGCCCTGGGCCTGGGCCACTGGGCCCTGGGCCTGGGCCTGAGGCCTGGGCCCAGGCCCTGGGCCACTGGCCTGGGCCTGAGCCCTGAGCCTGAGCCTGGGCCCTGAGCCCTGGGCCTGGGCCTAGGCCCTGGGCCTGGGCCTGGGCCTGGGCCCTGGGCCTGGGCCTGGGCCTGGGCCCTGGGCCACTGGGCCTGAGCCTGAGCCAGGCCTGAGCCTGGGCCTGGGCCCTGGGCCTGGGCCAGGCCTGGGCCTGGGCCCTGGGCCTGGGCCTGAGCCACAGGCCACAGGCCTGGGCCTGAGCCTAAACTAGGCCTGAGCCACAGGCCTGGCCTGCCTAGGCCTAAGCCTGAGCCTAAACCCTGGCCTGCCCTGAGCCTAAACCCTAGCCCTGGGCCTGGGCCTGAGCCTGGGCCTGGGCCTAGGCCTGGGCCTGGGCCTGAGCCTAAACCCTGAGCCTAAACCTAAACCTAAAACCTGAAACCCTAAACCCTGAAACCTGAGCCTGGGCCACAAACCTAAACCACTAAACCTGCCACAAACCACCCTGAGCCCTGAGCCACCAGGCCTAAACCTAAACCACAAACCTGGGCCTGGGCCCCTGCTAAACCTGGGCCCTAAACCTAAACCTGAGCCTAAACCCTAAACCTGAAACCACAAACCACTAAACCCCCAGCCTGGGCCTGGGCCCTGAGCCTAAAGCCCTGAGCCCTGGGCCACCCACACAAACCACTGAAACCCTGGGCCTGAGCCTGAGCCTAAACCTGGCACACCTACTGAGCCTAAACCCTGAGGCCTAAACAGGCCTGAGCCTACCTAGGCCAGGCCTGAACCCTAGGCCCTGGGCCTGAGCCTGGGCCCTAGCCTGGGCCTAGGCCCTGGGCCTGAGCCTGGCCTGGGCCACTGAGCCTGGGCCTAGGCCCTAAAGCCTGGGCCACTGAGCCAGGCCTGAGCCTAGGCCTGGGCCTGGGCCTAAAGGCCCTGGGCCCTGGGCCTGGGCCTGAGCCTAGGCCTGGGCCTGGGCCTGGGCCTAGGCCTAGGCCTGACCTGAGCCACAAACCTAGCCCCTCCTAAAGGCCTAAACCACCTAAACCCTAGGCCTAAACCTGAGCCCTCCTGAGCCACAAACCTAAGCCTAAAACCTGGGCCACTGCCCTAGCCTGAGCCTAGCCTAAGCCTGAAACCACAAACCTAAACCCTAAACCCTAAACCCTAAACCCTAAACCCTAGCCTGGGCCACCCCTGGGCCCTGGCCCTAAACCTAAGGCCTAGGCCTAGGCCCTGAGCCTGAGCCTGAGCCTGAGCCTGAGCCACAGGCCTGGGCCTGAGCCTAGGCCTGAGCCCTAGGCCTGGGCCTGGGCCCTGGGCCTAGGCCTGGGCCTGGGCCTAGGCCTGGGCCTGGGCCTAGGCCTGGGCCTGGGCCTGGGCCTAGGCCACTGGGCCACAGGCCCTGAGCCCCTAGGCCTGGCCTGAGCCACTGGGCCTGGGCCTGGGCCTGGGCCTAGGCCTGGGCCACAGGCCTGGGCCTAGGCCCTGGGCCTGGGCCTAGGCCTGGGCCTGGGCCTAGGCCTGAGCCTGAGCCACTGGGCCCTGGGCCCTGAGCCTAGCCTGGGCCCTAGGCCTGGGCCCTGGGCCTGGGCCTGGGCCTGGGCCTAGGCCCTGGGCCTGGGCCTAGGCCTGGGCCTGGGCCTAGAGCCTGGGCCTGGGCCTGAGCCTGGGCCTGGGCCTAGGCCTGGGCCCTGGGCCCTGGGCCACAAAGGCCTGAGCCTGAGCCTGGCCTGGGCCTAGGCCCTGGGCCCTGGGCCTAAACTGAGGCCTGGGCCTAGGCCTGAGCCTGAGCCTGAGCCTGGGCCACTGAGCCTGACCTGAGCCTAGGCCTGAGCCACAGGCCTGGGCCTGGCCTGAGCCTGGGCCTGAGCCTAGGCCTAGGCCCTGGGCCTGGGCCTGGGCCCTGGGCCTGAGGCCTGAGCCACCAGGCCCTGAGCCTGGCCTGAGCCTGAGCCACTGAGCCACTGAGGCCTGGGCCACTGGGCCCTGAGCCTGGGCCCTGGGCCACTGGGCCCTGGGCCTACCACTGAGGCCTGGGCCTGGGCCACAGGCCTGGGCCTGGGCCCCAGGCCCTGAGCCTGCCTAGGCCCTGAGCCTGGGCCCTGGGCCTAGGCCTGGGCCTGGGCCCTGAGCCTGAGCCCTGGGCCTGGCCAGGCCTGGGCCGCAGGCCCTGGGCCTGGGCCTGGGCCTAGGCCTGGGCCTGGGCCTGAGCCCTGGGCCAGGCCTGCCAAGGCCTGAGGCCTAGGCCTGGGCCCTGGGCCCTGGGCCTGGGCCTGGGCCTGAGCCCTGGGCCTGAGGCCTGGGCCCTAGGCCTGGGCCTGGGCCACACAGGCCACTGGGCCTGGGCCTGGGCCTGAGGCCTGGGCCTGGGCCTGAGGCCTGGGCCTGGGCCTGGGCCTGGGCCTAGGCCACTGGAGCCTGGGCCACTAGGCCCTAGGCCTGAGGCCCTGAGCCTAGGCCTAGGCCTGGGCCTGAGCCTGGGCCTCCAGGCCTGAGCCTGGGCCTGAGCCTGGGCCCTGGGCCTGGGCCCTGGGCCTGGGCCTGGGCCCTGGGCCTGGGCCTGAGCCTGGGCCCTGGGCCAAGGCCTGGGCCTAGGCCTGAGCCACACCTGGGCCCTGAGCCTGGCCTGAGCCTGAGCCCTGGGCCCCACAGGCCTGGGCCACTGAGCCCTGAGCCTGGGCCCTGGGCCTGGGCCTAGGCCACTGGGCCCTGGCCCTGGGCCTGGGCCTGAGCCCTGGGCCTGGGCCCTGGGCCAGGCCACTGAGCCTGGGCCTGAGCCTGAGCCTGGGCCTGAGGCCTGGGCCACAGGCCACTGAGCCTAGGCCTGGGCCCTGGGCCTAGGCCACTGGGCCTAGGCCTAGGCCTGAGCCTAGGCCTGAGCCTGAGCCACCAGGCCACAGGCCTGGGCCTGGGCCACTGGGCCTGGGCCCTGGGCCAGGCCTGAGCCCTGGGCCTGAGCCCTGGGCCTGGGCCTGGGCCTGGGCCACTGAGCCTGGGCCCTGGGCCCTGGGCCTGAGCCTGGGCCTAGCCAGGGCCCTGGGCCTGGGCCACTGAGCCACTGGGCCTGGGCCTAGGCCACAAGGCCTGAGGCCTGGGCCTAGGCCCTGGGCCTAGGCCTGGCCAGGCCTGAGGCCTGGGCCTGAGGCCTGGGCCTGGGCCTGAGCCTGGGCCTGGGCCTGGGCCTGAGCCTGGCCAAGGCCTGAGCCAGGCCTAGGCCTGGGCCACAGGCCTGGGCCTGGGCCCTGAGCCACTGAGCCTGAGGCCACCAGGCCTAGGCCTGGGCCACTGAGCCTGGGCCTGGGCCCTGAGCCTGGGCCTAGGCCTGGGCCTAGCCACAGGCCTGAGGCCCTGGGCCTGGGCCCTAGGCCTGAGCCACCAGGCCTGAGCCTGAGCCTAGGCCACAGGCCTGGGCCCTGAGCCCTGAGCCCTGGGCCTAGGCCTGGGCCCTGGGCCCTGAGCCACTGAGCCCTGGGCCTGGCCCTGGGCCTGAGCCTAGGCCTGGGCCTGGGCCTAAAGGCCTGGGCCTGGGCCTGGGCCCTGGGCCAGGCCCTGGGCCCTGGGCCTGGGCCTAGGCCACAGGCCACAGGCCCTAGGCCACTGAGCCCTGGGCCACAGGCCTGAGGCCTAGGCCTGGGCCACAGGCCCTGAGCCACTGAGCCCTGGGCCCTAGGCCTGGGCCTAGCCTAAACCTGAGCCCCCTAGGCCACAAGCCTAGGCCTGGGCCCTGGGCCTGAGCCACGAGCCTGGGCCACAGGCCTGGCCTAAGGCTGCCTGAGCCACAGGCCTGGGCCCTGGGCCGCCTAGGCCCTGGGCCTGAGCCCTGGGCCTGAGGCCCTGGGCCTGAGCCCTGAGCCTGGGCCTAGGCCTGAGCCTGGGCCACTGAGCCTGAGCCTAGGCCTAGGCCTGGCCCTGAGCCTAGGCCTGGGCCTGGGCCCTGGGCCCTGAGCCCTGAGCCCTGGGCCCAGGCCTGGGCCTGGCCTGGGCCTGGGCCCTAGGCCTAGGCCTGAGCCTGAGCCCCCCAAACCCTGAGCCCTGAGCCTAGCCTGGGCCTACCTGAGCTGAACCTGAGCCTCCCAAACCTGGGCCTAAACCTAGCCACAGGCCTGAGCCTAGCCTGCCTGGCCCCTAGGCCCTGAGCCTGGGCCCTGGGCCTAGGCCTAGGCCTGGGCCCCTGAGCCCACCCACTGAGCCTAAACCTAGCCCTGGGCCCTGGGCCTGGGCCCCCTGGGCCTAAACCCTGAGCCTGAGGCCTGGGCCTGGGCCCTAAACCCTGGGCCTGGGCCTGAGCCCTAAACCTAAACCCTAAACCCTGAGCCCTAAACCCTAAACCCTAAACCCTAAACCCTAAACCCTAAACCCTGAAACCCTGAGCCTGAAAACCTAAACCACTGAAACCTGGGCCCCTAAACCCTGAAACCTAAAACCTAAACCTAAACCACTGAAACCTAAACCTGGGCCTGGGCCCTGGGCCCTAGGCCACAAACCTGGGCCCTAAACCCTGAAACCTAAACCACAAAACCACAAACCACAGGCCTGAGCCACAGGCCACCCCTGAGCCTAGCCCTGAGCCTAGGCCTCCACCTGAGCCCTGAGCCTGAGCCTAAACCACAAACCCTGAGCCCTGGGCCACAGGCCACCTGAGCCCTGAGCCTGGGCCTGGGCCCCCTGGGCCTAGCCTGGGCCTAGGCCTAGCCTGGGCCCTAGGCCTGAGCCTAGGCCTAGGCCCTAGCCTGGCCTAAACCACTGGGCCCTGAGCCTGGGCCACAAACCTAAACCCTGAGCCTAAACCTGGGCCCTGAGCCACTGGGCCTGAGCCTGGGCCTAGGCCTGGGCCCTGAGCCACTGAGCCCTGGGCCTGGCCACAGGCCACTGCAGGCCCTGGGCCTAGGCCTGGGCCTGGGCCTGGGCCCTGGGCCTAGGCCTGGGCCCTGAGCCCTGGGCCTGGGCCTGAGCCTAAGCCTAGGCCACTGAGCCTGAGCCTGGGCCACAAGGCCTGGGCCTGGGCCTAGGCCTGCCTGGGCCTGGGCCTAAACCCTGAAACCCTGCCCCAAGGCCTGGGCCTACCTGGGCCTAAACCCTAAACCCTGAGCCACTGAGCCTAGCCACAGGCCCTGAGCCTGGGCCTGAGCCCTGAGCCCTGAGCCTGAAACCCTAAACCCTAAACCCTGAAACCCTGGGCCTGGGCCTGCAGCCCCCACTAAACCTGAAACCACAAGGCCTCCTGAGCCCTGGGCCGGCCCTGGGCCAGGCCTGAGCCTGAGCCACAGGCCTGGGCCTGAGCGCAGGCCCTGGGCCTAGGCCTGGGCCTGGGCCTGGGCCCAGGCCTGGGCCTGAGCCTGAGCCTGGGCCTGGGCCTGAGCCTGAGCCTGAGCCTGGGCCACTGAGGCCTGAGCCACTAGGCCCTGAGCCTGGGCCTGGGCCTGGGCCCTGGGCCTAGGCCTGAGCCTGAGCCTGGGCCCTGGGCCTAGGCCTGGGCCACTGGGCCTGGCCCTGGGCCTGGGCCCTGAGCCTGAGGCCTGGGCCTAGGCCTAGGCCTGGGCCTGGGCCCTGAGCCCTGGCCTGGGCACAGGCCCTAAACCTGGGCCCTGGGCCCTGGGCCCTGAGCCTGGGCCACAGCCAGCCCTAGCCCTGAGCCCTGCCTGGGCCTGGGCCCTGGGCCCTGGGCCCTGAGCCTGGGCCTAGGCCTGAGCCCTGAGCCACTGGGCCTAGGCCTGAGCCACTGGGCCCTGGGCCCTGGCCTGAAACCTGGGCCCTGGGCCTGGGCCCTGAGCCTAGGCCTAGGCCACTGAGCCCTGAGCCCTGGGCCTGGGCCTGGGCCTGGGCCTGAGCGCAGGCCTAGGCCTGGGCCTCTGGGCCCTGGGCCTGGGCCAGGCCTGGGCCAGGCCTAGGCCTGAGCCCTGGGCCTGGGCCAAGGCCCTGAGCCACAGGCCTGGGCCCTGGGCCTGGGCCACAGGCCAGGCCTGAGCCTGGCCTGGGCCTGGGCCTGGGCCTGGGCCTGGCCAGGCCCTGAGGGCCACAGGCCTAGGCCACTGAGCCACTGAGCCACTGAGCCTGGCCCTGAGCCTGGGCCCTGAGCCTGGGCCTGGGCCAGGCCTGGGCCTGGGCCTGGGCCCTGGGCCTGGGCCTGGGCCCTGCCTGGGCCTGGGCCTGGGCCACAGGCCACTGGGCCTGGGCCTGGGCCACTGGCCTGGGCCTGGGCCTGGGCCAGGCCAGGCCAGGCCTGGGCCTGGGCCTGAGCGAGCCACAGGCCTGAGCCTGGGCCCACTGGGCCCTGAGCCTGAGCCACTGGGCCTGGGCCTGGGCCTAGGCCTGAGCCTGGGCCCTGGGCCTGAGCCTGGGCCCTGGGCCCTGGGCCTGGGCCTGGGCCCTGGGCCTGAGGCCTAGGCCTAGGCCTGGGCCTGAGGCCTAGGCCACTGAGCCTGAGCCCTGACTGCCTGGCCCTGGGCCCTAGCCTAGGCACAAAGGCCTGAGCCACAGGCCAGGCCTGAGCCTGACTGGCTAGGCCTGGGCCTGAGCCACAGGCCCTGAGCCTGGGCCTGGGCCTGGGCCCTGGGCCCTGGGCCTGGGCCTGGGCCTGGGCCTGGGCCTGAGCCTGGGCCACTGAGCCCTAGCCTAGGCCCTGAGCCTGGGCCTGGGCCTGAGCCTGGCCACACAGGCCTGGGCCTGGGCCTGGGCCAGGCCCTAGCCAGGCCTCAGGCCTGAGCCCTGGGCCCTGGGCCCTGGGCCTGGGCCTAGGCCTGGGCTCCTGGGCCCTGGGCCACAGGCCTAGGCCCTGGGCCACAGGCCTAGGCCCTGGGCCTGGGCCTAGGCCTAGCCACAGGCCTAAACCCTGAGCCCTAGCCCTAAACCTAAACCTAAACCTAAACCCTAAACCTAAACCTAAACCACTAAAAACCTAAACCTAAAACCCTAAACCTAAAAAACCTAAACCCTAAACCTAAACCTAAACCTAAACCTAAACCTAAACCCTAAACCTAAACCTAAACCTAAACCTAAACCTAAACCACAAACCCTAAACCTAAACCCTAAAAAACCTAAACCTAAACCTAAACCTAAACCTAAACCTAAACCTAAACCCTAAACCCTAAACCACAAACCTAAACCCTAAACCTAAACCCTAAAAAACAAACCTAAACCCTACCTAAACCCTAAACCACAAACCCTAAAAAACCTAAACCCTAAACCAAACCCTAAACCTAAACCTAAACCTAAACCTAAACCTAAACCTAAACCTAAACCCTAAAAACCTAAACCCTAAACCCTAAACCTAAACCCTAAACCCTAAACCCTAAACCTAAAAAACAAACCACAAACCCTAAACCTAAACCCTAAACCTAAACCTAAACCTAAACCTAAACCTAAAAAAAACCTAAACCTAAACCCTAAACCCTAAACCTAAACCCTAAACCTAAACCTAAACCCTAAACCTAAACCTAAACCACAAAAAACCCTAAACCCTAAACCACAAACCTAAACCCTAAACCCTAAACCTAAACCCTAAACCTAAACCTAAACCTAAACCTAAACCCTAAACCTAAACCCTAAACCTAAACCCTAAACCACAAACCACTAAACCCTAAACCTAAACCACAAAAAACCTAACCACCAAAAAAACCTAAACCCTAAACCACAAACCACTAAACCCTAAACCTAAACCTAAACCCTAAACCCTAAACCTAAACCACAAACCACAACCACAAACCTAACCTAAACCCTAAACCCTAAACCTAAACCTAAACCCTAAAACCACAAAAAACCTAAACCTGGGCCTGGGCCCTGGGCCTAAAGGCCTGGGCCTGGGCCTGAGCCACAGGCCCAGGCCTGGGCCCTGGGCCTGGGCCCTGGGCCCTGGGCCTGGGCCACTGAGCCTGGGCCAGGCCAGGCCCTGGGCCTGAGCCTGGGCCTGGGCCTAGGCCTGGGCCACAGGCCTGGGCCTGGGCCTGGGCCACACAGGCCACAGGCCTGAGCCCTGGGCCTAGGCCTGGGCCTGGGCCTGAGGCCTGGGCCACTGAGCCTGGCCCTGGGCCCTGAGCCAGGCCACTGGGCCTGAGCCTGGGCCACACTGGGCCTGGGCCACAGGCCTGGGCCTGGGCCTGAGCCTGGGCCTGAGCCTGGGCCTGGCCTAGGCCCTGAGCCCTAGGCCACAGGCCACCAAGGCCCTGGCCCAGGCCCTGAGCCTGGGCCAGGCCACAGGCCCTGGGCCTGGGCCTGAGGCCACTAGGCCTGAGCCTGGGCCTAGGCCCTGGGCCTAGGCCTGGGCCTGGGCCTGGGCCACAGGCCTGGGCCCTGAGCCTGGGCCTGAGCCCTGAGCCACAGGCCCTGGCCCAGGCCACAGGCCCTGGGCCTGGGCCCTGGGCCTGAGGCCTAGCCTGGGCCACAGGCCTGGGCCTGGCCCTGGGCCTGGGCCTGGGCCCTGGGCCACAAAGGCCTGGGCCCTGAGCCCTAGGCCTGGGCCCTGGGCCTGGGCCTGGGCCTGAGGCCTGAGCCTGAGCCAGGCCTGGGCCCTGGGCCTGAGCCTGGGCCCAGGCCCTGGGCCACTGAGCCCTGGGCCACAAGGCCTGGGCCTGGGCCTAGGCCTGGGCCTGGGCCCTGGGCCACAGGCCCTGGGCCCTGGGCCACAGGCCTGGGCCACAGGCCTGGGCCACAGGCCTGGGCCTGGGCCTGGGCCTAGGCCCTGGGCCTGAGGCCCTGAGCCTGGGCCTAGGCCCTGGCCCTGGGCCTCAGGCCACTAGGCCTGGGCCTGGGCCCTGGGCCTGGGCCTGGGCCTGGGCCTGAGGCCTGGGCCTGAGCCTAGGCCCTGAGCCCTGAGCCACCCAGGCCCTGGGCCTGAGCCTGGGCCTAGGCCACAAAGGCCACAGGCCCTGGGCCTGAGCCTGGGCCTGAGCCCTAGGCCTGGGCCTAGGCCTGAGCCACTGAGCCTGGCCTGAGCCCTGAGCCACAAAGGCCACCCAGGCCTGAGCCTAGGCCACAGGCCTGACTGGGCCTAGGCCACAGGCCTAGGCCACAGGCCTGGGCCTGAGCCCTGGGCCTGAGCCAAGGCCCTGGGCCCTGGGCCTGGGCCTGAGCCCAGGCCTGGGCCCAGCCAGGCCTGGGCCAGCCTGAGCCTGGGCCTAGGCCCTGAGCCTAGGCCTGGGCCTGGGCCTGGGCCCAGGCCTGGGCCTGGGCCTGGGCCTAGGCCTAGGCCTGAGCCTGAGCCTGAGCCTGGGCCCAGGCCTGAGCCCTGGGCCCTGGGCCTGGGCCTGAGCCTAGGCCTGGGCCTGAGCCCTGGGCCCTAGGCCACAGGCCTAGGCCCTGAGCCCTGGGCCACAGGCCACAAGGCCCTGAGCCTAGGCCTAGGCCCTGAGCCACAGGCCTAAACCTGGCCACAGGCCACCACCAGGCCTGAGCCTGAGCCCTGGGCCCTGGGCCCTGGGCCTAGGCCTGGGCCTGAGCCTGGGCCTGGGCCTGGGCCACAGGCCACAGGCCACAAGCCACAGGCCCAGGCCACACAGGCCTAGGCCTGAGCCCTGGGCCTGGGCCCTGGGCCCTGGGCCTGGGCCTGGGCCTGGGCCTGAGGCCTGAGCCCTGGGCCTGAGGCCAGGCCTGGGCCTGGGCCTGGGCCACAAAGGCCTAGGCCAGGCCTGAGCCTGAGGCCTGGGCCCTGGCCAGGCCCTGGGCCTGGGCCAGGCCCTGGGCCTGGGCCACAGGCCTAGGCCTGAGCCCTGAGCCTGGGCCACCTAAACCTCCCTAAACCCTGAGCCTAGGCCCTGAGCCCTAAACCACTAAACCTGAGCCTGGGCCCTGGGCCACAGGCCTGGGCCACAAACCACACCCTAAACCTGCCTAAACCCTGAGCCTAAACCCTGGGCCACACCCTACCTGGGCCCTGAGCCTGACCTAAACCTAAACCACAAACCCTGGGCCTGGGCCCTAGGCCACCAAACCACAGGGCCACCCTAAACCCTAAACCCTGAGCCTAAACCTCCTACCTGCCTGGCCACTAAACCTGGGCCCTGGCCTGAGCCACTGAGCCTGGGCCTAGGCCTGGGCCTGAGCCCTGAGCCACTGAGCCTGGGCCTAGGCCCTGAGCGCAGGCCCTGAGCCTGGGCCTGAGCCTGGGCCTAGGCCTGAGCCTAGGCCTAGGCCTGAGCCTGGGCCAGGCCTGAGCCTGAGGCCTGGGCCTAGGCCCTGAGCCCTGAGCCTAGGCCCTAAACTGAGCCCTGAGCCAGGCACAGGCCTAGGCCTGGCCACACAGCCTGGGCCTAGGCCTAGGCCTGGGCCTGGGCCTGGGCCTGGGCCTGAGCCTAGGCCTGGGCCTGGGCCTGGGCCTGGGCCTAGGCCTGGGCCCAGGCCTGGGCCCTGAGCCTGAGCCACAGGCCACACAGGCCACTGAGCCACAGGCCACAGGCCTGAGCCTGAGCCACAGGCCTGGGCCTAGGCCTGGGCCTGGGCCTGGGCCTGGGCCTGGGCCTAGGCCTGAGCCCTAGGCCTGGGGCCCTGGGCCCTGGGCACAGGCCTGCCTGAGCCTGAGGCCACAAACCTGAGCCACCAGGCCACAAACCACCCTGAAACCCCCTAAACCCTAAACCCTGAAACCTGAGCCTGGGCCTAGCCCTGGGCCTGAGCCTGGGCCCTGAAACCTGCCACAGGCCACAAACCTGAAACCACAAACCCTGGGCCACAAACCCTCCCTAAACCCTAAACCCTAGCCACCCCAGGCCTGGGCCTGGGCCTAGGCCTGGGCCCTGGGCCCTGGGCCTAGGCCTGAGCCTGAGCCTAGGCCTGGGCCTGGGCCTAGGCCTGGGCCTGGGCCTAGGCCTAAACCCTGGGCCACTGAGCCCTGAGCCCTGAGCCTGGGCCTGAGCCTAGGCCTGGGCCTGCCTAAAGGCCTGGGCCTGAGCCTGGGCCTGGGCCTGGGCCCTGGGCCTGGGCCTAGGCCACTGGCCCTGGGCCTGGGCCACAAGGCCTGAGGCCTGGGCCTGAGCCTGGGCCTAGGCCCAGGCCTGGGCCTGGGCCTGGCCTGAGCGCAAGGCCTGGGCCCTGGGCCTGGGCCTGGGCCTGGGCCTGGGCCTGGGCCACAGGCCTGGGCCTGGGCCTGGCCCTGGGCCTAAGGCCTGGGCCCTGAGCCTGGGCCTGCCTAGGCCTGGGCCACAGGCCTAGGCCTAGGCCCTAGGCCTGGGCCTAAGGCCTGGGCCTAGGCCTGAGCCTAGGCCCCTAGGCCTGGGCCTAGGCCTAGGCCCTAGGCCTGAGCCTAGGCCTGAGCCTAGGCCCTGGCCCTGGGCCTAGGCCACCAGGCCCTGGGCCTGAGCCTGGGCCTACCCTAAAGGCCTAGGCCCTGAGCCTAGGCCCTGGGCCTAGGCCTGGGCCTGGGCCTAGGCCTGGGCCTAGCCTGGGCCCTGAGCCCTGGGCCTAGGCCTAGGCCTGGGCCTGAGCCTGGGCCTAGGCCTAAGGCCCTGGGCCTAGGCCCTGAGCCTGGGCCTAGGCCTGAGCCTGAGCCTGGGCCTAAACCTAGGCCTAAACCCTAAAACCTAGGCCTAAACCTAAACCTAAAACCCTAAACCCACAAACCCTAAACCCTGGGCCTAAACCCTAAACCTACTGGCCTAAACCTAAAGCCTGAACCTAAACCACAGCCCTAGGCCCTGGGCCTAGGCCCTAGGCCTGGGCCTAAAGGCCTGAGCCTAGGCCCTAGGCCCTGGGCCTAAGGCCTGGGCCTGGGCCTGGGCCTGGGCCTGGCCCTGGGCCTGGGCCTGGGCCTAGGCCTGAGCCACAAGGCCTGAGCCCTGGGCCTAGGCCACCTGAGCCTGGGCCTGGGCCTGGGCCTAGGCCTAGGCCTGGCCCTAGCCTGAGCCACAGGCCTGAGCCACAAGCCTGCCTGAGCCTGAGCCTGAGCCACAACCTGGGCCTGGGCCACAGGCCCTGGGCCTGGCCTGGGCCACCAGGCCACAAACCCTAGCCACAAACCTGAAACCACAAGCCTGAGCCTAGCCTAAACCCTAAACCTAAACCTGGGCCTGGGCCTAAACCTAAACCACCCTAAACCTAAAACCCTAAACCCTGAAACCTAGGCCTGGCCTAAACCACAAACCCTGGGCCCTGAGCCCTGGCCTAGGCCCACCTAAACCCTAGGCCTAGGCCTGAGCCACAAACCCTAAACCTAAACCTAAACCTAGGCCTAACCCTGGGCCTAAACCTAGCCTGGCCTAAACCCTAAACCTAAAACCTGAGCCTGGGCCTAGGCCTGAGCCTAAGGCCCTAGGCCTGAGCCTGAGCCACAGGCCTAGGCCCTGGGCCTGGCCTAAAGGCCACAAGGCCACAAAACCACAAACCTAAACCTAGGCCTAGCCTAAACCCTAAACCACAGGCCTAAACCTAGCCTGGGCCTAGCCCTAAACCCTAAACCACAAACCCTGGGCCCACAGGCCTGGGCCTGGGCCTAAACCTAAACCTAAAACCCTGCCTGGCCTAAACCCTGAGCCTGGGCCTAGCCCCCTGAGCCCTAAACAGCCTAGCCACAGCCCTAAACTGAAACCTAAACCTGAGCCTAAACCCTGAGCCTGGGCCTGGGCCCTGAGCCTGAAGCCTGGGCCACAGGCCTGGGCCTGAGCCTGGCCTGGGCCCTGGGCCTAGGCCTGGGCCTGGGCCTGAGGCCTAGGCCTGGGCCTGAGCCCTGCCACAGGCCTGAGCCTGAAACCTAGCCTAGGCCACTGAGCCCTGGGCCTAGCCTAGGCCTAGGCCTAGGCCTAGCCTAAACCTGAGCCCAGCCTCCTGGGCCTAGGCCTGAGCCTGAGCCACAGGCCTGGGCCTGAGCCTAGGCCTGGGCCTGGGCCTGGGCCTGCCCTGGGCCTGAGCCACTGAGCCTGGGCCTGGGCCCTGGGCCTGGGCCACAGGCCTGGGCCTGAGCCACAGGCCTAGGCCCTAGGCCTGGGCCCTGAGCCCTAGGCCTAGGCCTGAGCCTGGGCCACCCTAGCCCTGGGCCTGAGCCACAGGCCTGGGCCTGGGCCTGGGCCTGGGCCTGAGCCACAGGCCTGGGCCTGAGCCACAGGCCTGGCCTGAGCCTGGGCCTGGGCCCTGAGCCTGGGCCCTGAGCCTGAGCCACAAGGCCCTGGGCCTGGGCCTGGGCCTGAGCCCTGGGCCTGGGCCTGAGCCTGAGCCTGAGCCCTGAGCCTGAGCCCTAGGCCTAGGCCTAGGCCTAGGCCACTGAGCCCTGGGCCTGGGCCACTAGGCCTGGGCCTAGGCCTGAGCCCTGCTGGGCCCTAAGGCCTAAAGGCCTGGGCCCTAGGCCACAGGCCTGAGGCCACTGAGCCTGGGCCCTGGGCCTGGGCCTGGGCCTGGGCCCTGGGCCCTGGGCCTGGGCCTAGGCCCTAGGCCCTGGGCCTGAGCCTGGGCCTGGGCCACAGGCCTGGGCCTGGGCCTAGGCCTGGGCCTAGGCCTGGGCCTAGGCCTGGGCCACTGAGCCTAGGCCACTGAGGCCTGGGCCTGAGCCTAGGCCTGGGCCACAGGCCTGGGCCTGAGGCCTGGGCCTGGGCCACAGGCCTGGGCCCTGGGCCTGAGCCTGCCTAGGCCACTGAGCCCTGAGCCTGAGCCCTGGGCCTGGGCCTAGGCCTGGGCCTGGGCCTGGGCCACAGGCCTAGGCCTGAGCCACAGGCCACCCTGGGCCTACAGGCCACCCACAAACCTGGGCCTGAGCCCTGAGCCCTGAGCCTGGGCCACAGGCCTGGGCCCTGAGCCTGGGCCTGGGCCTAGGCCTGAGCCTAGGCCTGAGCCTGGCCTAGGCCTAGGCCCTAAAGCCTGGGCCCCCTGGGCCTAGGCCTAAAGCCTGGGCCTGGGCCTGAGCCACAGGCCTGGGCCTAGGCCTGAGCCACAGGCCCTGGGCCCTAAGGCCACAGGCCTGGGCCCTGAGCCCTGCCTGGGCCCTGGGCCTGAGCCACTGAGCCCTAGCCTGGGCCCTGGGCCTGGGCCTAGGCCTGGGCCTGAGCCTAGGCCTGAGCCTAGGCCACTGAGAGGCCCTGAGCCTGAGCCTGGGCCTGAGCCACAGGCCTGAGCCCTAGGCCTGAGCCTGGGCCTGAGCCTGGGCCCTGGGCCTGGGCCTGGGCCAGGCCTAGGCCTAGGCCCTGGGCCCTGGACAGGCCTGAGCCTGAGGCCCTGGGCCCTGGGCCAGGCCAGGCCTGGGCCCTGGGCCCTGGGCCCTGAGCCCTGAAAACAGGCCTGGCCCTAGGCCACAGGCCTGGGCCTGGGCCCTGGGCCTGAGCCCACTAAAGGCCTGGGCCCTGAGCCCTGAGCCCTAAACCTGGGCCTGGCCTGAGCCCACAGGCCTAAACCTGAGCCCCTGAGCCCTGAGCCTGAGCTGGCCTGGGCCCTGAGCCCTAAACCTAAACCTAAACCTAAACCCTAAACCCTAAACCCCTAAACCTAAACCTAAACCACAGCCACCCCTAAACCTAGCCCTAAACCTACCTAAACCACAAACCCTAAACCCTAAACCCTAAACCCTAAACCCTAAACCCTAAACCTAAACCTGAAACCTGCCTAAACCTAAACCACAAACCTAAACCACAAACCACTAAACCTAGCCTAAACCACAGGCCTAAACCCTAAACCCTGAAACCTAAACCACAAACCTAAAACCTCCTGGGCCCTGAGCCCTGCCACAAACCTACCACAACCACAAACCACAACCTGGGCCTAAGCCTGAGCCCTAGGCCTGGGCCCTAGGCCTAAACCTAAAACCCTGAGCCTAAACCACAAACCCTAAACCACAAACCTAAACCCTAAACCTCCTAAACCCTAAACCTAAACCTAAACCCTAACCACACAAACCTAGCCACCCTAAACCACACCTAGCCTAAGCCTAGCCCCTAAACCCTAAACCGCTAACCCCAAAACCTAAACCCCTAAACCACAAAACCTAAACCTAGCCACCCCTAAACCTAAGCCTAAACCCTAAACCCTAAACCTGGGCCCTCCTAAACCTAAACCTAAACCCTAAAACCCTAAACCACCCTAAAGCCTAAACCTGGGCACAGCCTGGCCCTGGGCCAGGCCTGGGCCCTGGGCCTAGGCCTGGGCCTGAGCCTGGGCCTGAGCCTAGGCCTGGGCCACAGGCCTGAGCCTGGGCCTGCCTAGGCCAGGCCACAAGCCTGAGCCCTGGGCCTGAGGCCTAGGCCTGGGCCTGAGCCACAGGCCTACTGGGCCTAGGCCCTGGGCCTAGGCCTGGGCCTAGGCCTGAGCCTAAAGGCCTAGCCCTGGGCCCTAAACCTGGAGCCTAGGCCCTGAGCCCTGAGCCTAGGCCCTGGGCCACAGGCCAGGCCTGGGCCTGGGCCTGAGCCTGGGCCCTAGGCCACAACCTGGGCCTGGCCCACCTGGCCTAGGCCTGGGCCTGGGCCTAAGGCCCTGGGCCCTAGGCCACAAAGGCCTGGGCCTGAGCCACCAGGCCTGAGCCTGGGCCTGAGCCCTGGGCCTGGGCCCTGGGCCAGGCCACACCTGGGCCTAGGCCTGAGCCACAGGCCTGGGCCCTGGGCCTGAGCCAGGCCTGAGCCTAAAGGCCCTGAGCCTAAACCCTGAGCCACAAGGCCTACCCAGGCCTGGGCCTGAGCCACTAGGCCTAGGCCCTGGGCCTGAGCCTAAACCCTGGGCCTAAACCTGAGCCACAAACCTAGGCCCTAAACCCTAAACCTACCCTAAAACCTAAACCTGCCTGGCCTGGGCCTGAGCCTGCCTAGGCCTCCACAAACCCTAAACCCTAAAACCTAAACCCTAAACCCACCTAAACCACAACCCTAGGCCTACCTGGGCCTAAACCCTAAACCACAACCTAAACCTGAGCCACAGGCCTAAAGCCTGAGCCTGGGCCTACAGGCCCTGAGCCTGAGCCTGGGCCTGAGCCTGGGCCTAGGCCTGGGCCCTAGGCCTAGGCCCTGGGCCTGGGCCTGAGGCCTGGGCCTAGGCCTAGGCCTAGGCCTGAGCCTGAGCCTGGGCCTAGGCCTAGGCCTAGGCCACCAGGCCCTGAGCCACAAACCTGAGCCTGAGCCTAGGCCTGAGCCCACAAACCTGAAACCTAAGCCTAGGCCCTAAACCTAAACCCTAGGCCTAAACCTAGGCCACCCTGAGCCTAGGCCTAGGCCTAAAACCCTAAACCTGGGCCACAAACCCAAGCCCCACACCTGAGCCAGGCCACCAGGCCTGGGCCCTGGGCCTGGGCCTGGGCCTGGGCCTGGGCCTGGGCCCTAAACCTGGGCCTGGCCTGGGCCTGGGCCTGGGCCTGGGCCCTGGGCCTAGGCCTGAGCCCAGGCCACACAAGCCTGAGCCCTGAGCCTGGCCAGGCCTGGGCCTGGGCCTAAACCCTGGGCCTAGGCCTGAGCCCTGAGCCTAGGCCTGAGGCCTAGGCCCTGACCTGGGCCCAAAGGCCCTACTGAGCCTAGGCCTGGGCCGCCTAGGCCACAAAGGCCTGGGCCTACAGGCCTGAGCACTGAGCCTAAAGCCTGCCACAAACCTGGGCCCTAAAGCCTAGGCCTGGGCCACTAGGCCTGAGCCTGGGCCCTAGGCCTGGGCCTGGGCCTGGGCCTGAGCCTAAACCCTGGGCCAGCCTAAACCTGCCTGGGCCTCCCTAAACCCTAAACCCTCCCTGAGCCCTGGGCCCTGAGCCTAGGCCTGGGCTAGCCTGCGGCCTAAACTGGGCTCAAAGGCCTGGGCCTGGGCCTAGGCCTAGGCCCTGGGCCTGGGCCTGGGCCCTAAAGCCACAGCCTAAACCTAAACCCTAACCTGAGCCTAGGCCTAGGCCACAACCTAGGCCTAGGCCTAAACCCTAAACCCTAAACCTACCTAAACCCTAAACCCTAAACCTAACCCTAAACCCTAAACCCTGCCTAAACCTGCCACAAACCTGAGCCTAGGCCCTGAGCCTAAACCTAAACCTGGCCTAAACCCACAAACCCTAAAAACTAGCCACAACCTGAGCCTGAGCCCTGAGCCCTGGGCCACACAGGCCTGGGCCCTGAGCAGGCCTGGGCCTGGGCCCAGGCCTGGGCCACTGGGCCACAGGCCTGCTGAGCCCTAGGCCTAGGCCTGGGCCTGGGCCTGGGCCCTGGGCCCTGGGCCTGGGCCTGGGCCTGAGCCTAGGCCACAAACCTGGCCCAGCCTGAGCCTAGGCCTAGGCCCTGGGCCCTCCTAAACCACTGAGCCACACTGAAACCTAGGCCTGGGCCTGAGCCCTAGGCCTGGGCCTAGGCCTAGGCCCTGGGCCTGAGCCACAGGCCTGAGCCACCAAGGCCTGAGCCTGGGCCCTAGGCCCTGGCCTGGGCCCTGGGCCACAGGCCTGGGCCTGGGCCCTGGGCCACAGGCCTGGGCCTGGGCCCTGAGCCTGCCCTAGGCCTGGGCCTGAGCCTGGGCCCTAGCCACAGGCCACAGGCCTGGGCCTGAGCCTGGGCCTGGGCCTGGGCCCTGGGCCTAGGCCACAGGCCTGGGCCTGGGCCACCAGGCCACAGGCCTGGGCCTAAACTAGGCCTAGGCCCTAGGCCCTAACCACAGGCCCTGAGCCACAAACCCTAGGCCCTAAACCCTAAACCCTAGCCTAGGCCTGAGCCACAGGCCTGGGCCTGGGCCTAAACCCTGAGCCCTGAGCCTAAACCCCTGAGCCTAGGCCCTGAGCCACAGGCCCTGAGCCTGAGCCTGAGCCTAGGCCTAGGCCTGGGCCCTGGGCCTAGGCCTGAGCCTGGGCCTGGGCCACAGGCCTGAGGCCTGGGCCTGGGCCTGGGCCCTGGGCCTGAGGCCCTGGCCTGAGCCTGAGGCCTAGGCCTAGGCCCTGGGCCCTAGGCCCTGGGCCGGCCTGGCCTGGCCCTAGGCCTAAACCTAGCCAGGCCTAAGCCTAAACCCTAAACCTAAACCTAAACCAGGCCTAAACCTAAACCTAAACCTGAAAACCCTAAACCAAACCTAGCCTAAACCCCTAAACAAACTAAACCTAAACCCTAAAACCTAAACAAACCTGGGCCTGCTAAACCCTAAACCCTAAACCCTAAACCTAAACCCTAAACCTAAACCTAAACCTAAACCTAAACCCTGAGCCACTAAACCTAAACCCTAAACCTAAACCCTAAACCACCCACACCCTAAAACAAACCTAAACCTAAACCCTAAACCTAAACCTAAACCTAAACCTAAACCTAAACCCTAAACCACAAACCCTAAACCTCCTAAACCCTAAACCCTAAACCCTAAACCCTAAACCCTAAACCTAAACCCTAAACCCTAAACCTAAACCTAAAGCCTAACCTAAACCACTAAACCTAAACCTGGGCCTAAACCCACAAACCCTAAACCCTAAACCCTAAACCCTAAACCCTAAACCCTAAACCTAAACCTAAACCTAAACCTAAACCTCCTAAACCTAAACCACAAACCTAAACCTAAACCCTAAACAAACCTAAACCTAAACCTAAACCCCTAAACCTAAACCTAAACCTAAACCCTAAAGCCTAAACCTAAACCTAAACCTAAACCACCCTGAAACCCTAAACCTAAACCACAAAACCCTAAACCACAAACCTAAACCTAAACCCTAAACCACAGCCTAAACCCTAAAGCCTAAACCCTGAAAACCCTAAACCTAAACCTAAACCCACAAACCCTAAACCACAACCCTAAACCACCCTGGGCCTGGGCCCTGACACCTAGGCCTGAGCCCTAGGCCCCTAGGCCACAGGCCAGGCCCTAAACCTACAGGCCCTGAGCTGAGGCCTGAGCCAGGCCACAGGCCTGGGCCCTAGGCCTGGGCCCTGGGCCTGGGCCCTAGGCCTGGGCCCTAGGCCTGGGCCTGAGCCTGGGCCCTGGGCCTAGCCTGAGCCTGGGCCCAGGCCACAGGCCTGACCTGAGCCTGGGCCTAGGCCACCTGAGCCCCTAGGCCCTGAGCCCTGGGCCTGGGCCTGAGCCCTGAGCCTAGGCCTGAGCCCTGGGCCACTGGGCCCTGAGCCTGGGCCACACAGGCCACAGCCTGGGCCCACTAAACCTGAGCCTAGGCCTGGGCCTAGGCCACAAGCCTGAGCCCTAGGCCTGGGCCCTGGGCCTGGGCCTGGGCCTGGGCCTAGCCTAACTGGCCACAGGCCTGGGCCCTGGGCCTGGGCCACAAGGCCTGGGCCTGAGCCTGAGCCTGGCCTAAACCTGGGCCTGGGCCTAGGCCTGAGCCTGGGCCTGGGCCTGGGCCTGGGCCTAGGCCTGAGCCTGGCCTAGCCTGAGCCCTGGCCTGAGCCTGGGCCTGGGCCTAAACCACCCTAAACCACTGACCTGAGCCCTAAACCCTAAACCTGGGCCTAAACCTAAACCCTAAACCTAAACCACTGAGCCTGACCACAACCCTGAGCCTAAACCCTAAACCCTAGCCTAAACCTAAAGGCCCTAGCCTGAGCCTGGGCCCTAGGCCACCCTGGGCCTAAACCTAACCTAAACCTCCTAAACCTGGCCCTGGGCCTGACCACAGGCCTGGGCCTAAACCACTGCCTGGGCCTGACCTAGGCCTACTGCCTGGCCTGACCTGGGCCCTAAACTGACTGGGCCTAAGGCCTAAAATACTAGGCCTGAGCCTAAACCTAAACCTAAACCTAAAGCACCTAAAGCCCCTAAACCTAAACCTGACCTAGCCTAAACCCTGGCCACTGGCCTAAACCTGAGCCTGAGCCTAAACCCCTAAACCACAAACCCTGGGCCTAAACCTGCCCCTAAACCCTAAACCTAAACCTAAACCTAAACTAAAGCCTGGGCCTAGGCCTAGCCAGGCCTAAACCCTAAAGCCTGGGCCTAAACCCTGAGCTAAACCCTGAGCCCCAGCCAGGCCCTAAACCTGGGCCTGCCTGAGCCTGAGCCTGAGCCTGGCCTGGGCCCTGGCCTGAGCCTGGGGCCTAGGCCCTGAGCCTGGGCCTGAGCCTAGGCCTAGCCTGAGCCTAAAGCCTGGGCCTGGCCCTGAGCCCTGGGCTAGCCCTGAGCCTGGGCCTGGGCCCTAAAGGCCTGAGCCTAGGCCTACCAGGCCTACAGGCCTGGGCCTGGGCCCTGGGCCTGGGCCTGGGCCTGGCCTGGGCCTGAGCCACTGAGCCCTGGGCCTAGGCCACTGAGCCTGGGCCACAGGCCTGGGCCCTGGGCCTGGGCCCTGGGCCTGGGCCACAGGCCCTGGGCCTGGGCCTGGGCCACAGGCCTGGGCCTGGGCCACCCCTGGGCCTGGGCCCTGGGCCTAGGCCTGAGCCCTGGGCCTAAACCTAGGCCTGGGCCTGAGCCTGGGCCCTGGGCCTGGGCCCTAGGCCTGGGCCTGGGCCTGAGCCTGGGCCTGGGCCAGGCCCTGGGCCTGAGGCCTGGGCCTAGGCCTGAGCCACAAAGGCCTGGGCCTGAGCCCTGGGCCTAGGCCTAGGCCCTAGGCCTGGGCCACACAGGCCTAGGCCTGGGCCTAGGCCTAGGCCTAGGCCTGAGCCCTGGGCCCTGGGCCTGGGCCTGAGGCCAGGCCTGGGCCCTGGGCCTGAGCCCTGAGCCACAGGCCACTGGGCCCTGGGCCTGAGCCTGGGCCTGGGCCTGGGCCTGAGCCTGGGCCTGGGCCAGGCCTGAGCCTGGGCCTGAGCCTGGCCCTGGGCCTAGGCCCACAGGCCCTGAGCCTGAGCCTGGGCCTGGGCCTGGGCCTAGGCCAGGCCTGGGCCTGACCTGAGCCTGGGCCTAGGCCTGGGCCTAGGCCTGGCCTGGGCCCTGGGCCTGGGCCTGGGCCTGGGCCTGAGCCTGGGCCTGGGCCCTGGGCCTGGGCCTGGGCCTGGGCCACTGGGCCACAGGCCTGGGCCTGAGCCTGAGCCTGAGCCTGAGCCCTGGGCCCTGGGCCTGGGCCTGGGCCACAGGCCTGGGCCCTGGGCCACAGGCCTAGGCCTGGGCCTGAGCCTGGGCCTGGGCCTAAAGCCCTGGGCCACAGGCCTGGGCCTGGGCCTAGGCCCTGGGCCTGAGCCTAGGCCTGAGCCAGGCCACCTAAACCCTGGGCCTAGGCCTAGGCCTGAGCCTGACCTGGGCCTGGGCCCTGAGCCTGGGCCCTGGGCCTAGGCCCTAGGCCCAGGCCTGAGCCTGAGCCTAAGCCACTGAGCCACCCAGGCCTGGGCCTGAGCCTAGGCCTAGGCCTGGGCCCTAAACCTGGGCCTAAACCTGAGCCTAAAGCCTGAGCCTAGGCCCTAAACCCTAAACCCTAAACCCTAAAGCCCTAAACCCTAAACCTAAACCTAAACCTAAACCACCTAAACCTGAGCCACACCTGGGCCTAAACCTGGGCCCTAGGCCTGCCTGAGCCCTGAGCCACTGAGCCTAGGCCCTGAGCCCTGGGCCTAAACCCTAGGCCTGGGCCTGGGCCCTAAACCTGGGCCCTAAACCTAGGCCACAGGCCACAAAGGCCTGAGCCCTGACCACCCTAAAGCCTGGGCCTAAAGGCCTGGGCCTGAGCCTGGGCCACCTGAGCCTGGGCCTGAGCCTGGGCCTGAGCCTGGGCCTGGGCCTGGGCCTGGGCCCTGGGCCAGGCCCTGAGCCCAGGCCAGGCCTGGGCCTAGGCCTGGCCCTGGGCCCTGCCTGAGCCTGAGCCCTGGGCCTGGGCCCTGAGCCTGAAACCAGGCCAAAAGGCCTGGCCTGAGCCTG
>CM045938.1:7058125-7065625 GCA_025177825.1 Aechmea fasciata
TAGGCCTGGGCCACGGGCCTGGGCCTGAGCCTAGGCCTGGGCCTGGGCCTAGGCCCTAGGCCTGGGCCCTGGAGCCTGGGCCCTGGCCTAAACCACAAACCTGAGCCTAAACCCTAAACCCTAAAACCCTAGGCCTAAAACCCTAAACCCTAGCCCTAAACCCCCTAAACCCTAAACCCTAAACCCTAAACCCTAAACCTAAACCCTAAAACCTAAAAAACCTCCTAAACCCTAAACCTCCTAAACCACTAAACCTAAACCTAAACCCTAAAACCTAAACCCTAAACCTAAACCCTAAACCTAAACCCTAAACCCTAAACCTAAAACCTAAACCTAAACCTAAACCTAAACCTAGCCCTAAACCCTCCTAAAACCCTAAACCCTAAACCCTAAACCCTAAACCCTAAACCCTAAACCCTAAACCCTAAACCCTAAACCCTAAACCCTAAACCCTAAACCTAAAACCCAAAACCTAAAACCCAAAACCTAAACCCTAAACCTAAACCTAAACCCTAAACCTAAAACCCTAAACCTAAACCCTAAACCCTAACCTAAAACCACCCTAAACCACAAACCTAAACCTAAACCTAGGCCTGGGCCCTGGGCCTGGGCCTGGGCCTGAGGCCTGGGCCACCAGGCCTAGGCCTGGGCCTAAAGGCCTAGGCCCTGAGCCCTGGGCCTAAAGGCCTGAGCCTGGGCCTGAGCCTGGGCCCTGAGCCTAGGCCCTGAGCCACAGGCCTGGGCCTGGGCCTGGCCACAAAGGCCTGGGCCTGGGCCTAGGCCCTGGGCCTGGGCCTGGGCCTGGGCCTGGGCCTGGGCCTGGGCCTGGGCCCTGGGCCTAGGCCTGGGCCTGGGCCTGGGCCTAGGCCCTGAGCCTGGCCTGGGCCTGAGCCTGGGCCTGGGCCTGGGCCTGGGCCCAGGCCTGAGCCTACTGAGCCTGGGCCTGGGCCTAGGCCTGGGCCTAGGCCCTGGGCCTGGGCCTAGGCCCACAAAGGCCTGGGCCAGGCCTGGGCCAGGCCTGGGCCTGGGCCTGAGCCTAGGCCTAGGCCTAGGCCTGGGCCTGAGCCTAGGCCTGAGCCTGGGCCTGGGCCTGAGCCTAGGCCTAGGCCTGAGCCTGGGCCTGGGCCTAGGCCACAGGCCCTGGGCCACAGGCCTGGGCCTAGGCCTGGGCCCTGAGCCCTGGGCCCTGGGCCTGGGCCTGGGCCTGAGGCCTGGGCCTGAGCCTGAGCCTAGGCCTGAGCCTGGGCCTGGGCCTGGGCCCTGAGCCTGGGCCTGGGCCTGAGCCTGAGCCTGGGCCTGGGCCACTGAGCCTGGGCCTGGGCCTGGGCCTAGGCCTAGGCCACAAAGGCCTGGGCCTGGGCCCTGAGCCACTGAGCCTGAGCCTAGGCCACAGGCCCTGGGCCTAAACCTGGCCTGAGCCTCCTAAACCCTGAAACCTAAACCTAAACCTACCTAAACCCTAAAACCCTGCCTAAACCCTAAAACCCTAAACCCCCTGAGCCCTGAGCCACAAACCCTGGGCCTGAGGCCTGGGCCTGGGCCTAGGCCCTGGGCCTGGGCCTAGGCCTAGGCCTAGGCCCTAGGCCACAGGCCCTGGGCCTGGGCCACAGGCCTGGGCCTAGGCCTGGGCCACAGGCCTAGGCCTGGGCCCTGGGCCTGGGCCTGAGCCTGAGCCTGGGCCCTGGGCCTGGGCCTGGGCCTGGGCCTGGGCCCTGGGCCCTGGGCCCTGGGCCTGGGCCTGAGCCTGGGCCACAAAGGCCTGGGCCTGGGCCTAGGCCTGGGCCTGGGCCTGGGCCTAGGCCTGGGCCTGGGCCTGGGCCCTGAGCCTGGGCCTGGGCCCTGGGCCACAAGGCCCTAGGCCTAGGCCTGGGCCTAGGCCTAGGCCTGGGCCTGGGCCTGGGCCCTAGGCCTGAGCTGGGCCTGGGCCCTGGGCCTGGGCCTGGGCCTGGGCCTAGGCCTGGGCCTGGGCCTGGGCCTGGGCCTGGGCCTGGGCCTGGGCCACAGGCCACAAAGGCCTGGGCCACAGGCCTGGGCCTGAGCCTGGGCCCTGGGCCACAAGGCCTGGGCCTGGGCCTAGGCCTGGGCCTGGGCCACAGGCCTGGGCCTGGGCCTGGGCCCTGGGCCTGGGCCTAGGCCTAGGCCTGGGCCCTAGGCCCTGGGCCAGGCCCTGAGCCCTGGGCCTGGGCCACAGGCCCTGAGCCCTGGGCCTGGGCCCTGGGCCTAGGCCTGGGCCTGAGCCCTGCCTGGGCCCTGGGCCTGGGCCACAGGCCTGGGCCTAGGCCTGGGCCTAGGCCTAAGCCACAGGCCCTGAGGCCTGGGCCTAGGCCTGGGCCCTAGGCCTGGGCCCTGGGCCTAGGCCTAGCCACAAAGGCCTGGGCCTGAGCCTGGGCCTAGGCCCTAGGCCCTGAGCCACTGAGCCTAGGCCCTGAGCCTGGGCCACAGGCCTGAGCCTAGGCCTGGGCCCTGGGCCTGAGCCTAGGCCTGAGCCACTGAGCCTGGGCCTAGGCCTGGGCCTGGGCCTAGGCCTAGGCCTGAGGCCTGGGCCTGGGCCTGGGCCACAGGCCTGGGCCTGGGCCTGGGCCTGGGCCTGGGCCTAAAGGCCTGGGCCCTGGGCCTGAGCCTGGGCCTGGGCCTGGGCCTGGGCCTGGGCCTAGGCCTGGGCCTGGGCCTGGGCCTAGGCCTGGGCCTGGGCCACTGAGCCCTGGGCCTGAGCCTAGGCCTGAGCCCACAAGGCCTGAGCCTAGGCCTGGGCCTGAGCCCTAGGCCTAGGCCCTGGGCCCTGGGCCACTGAGCCTGAGCCTGGCCCTGGGCCCTGGGCCTAGCCTCCTGGCCTGGGCCTGGGCCCTAGGCCTGGGCCTAAACCCTGAGCCACACCCTAAACCTAACCTAAACCTAAACCCTAAACCTAAAACCTAGCCTAAACCTAAACCTAAACCTGGGCCACTGGGCCTCCTAAACCCTAAACCCCTAAACCCTGGGCCACACCACACCTGAGCCTAGGCCTAGGCCTAAACCCTAAACCTAAACCTAAACCTAAACCCTAAACCTCCTAGCCTAAACCTAAACCCTAAACCCTAAACCTAAACCTAAACCTAAACCTAAACCCTAAACCTAAAACCCTAAACCTAAACCTAAACCTAAACCCTAAACCTAAACCCTAAACCTAAACCTAAACCACAAACCTAAACCTAAACCTGGGCCTAAACCCTAAACCACAAACCTAAACCTCCTCCCTAAACCCTAAACCACAAACCCTAAACCTAAACCCTAAACCTCCTAAACCCTCCCTAAACCTAAACCACACAAACCCTAAACCTCCTAAACCTAGGCCTGGGCCTGGGCCTGGGCCTGGGCCTGAGCCTGGCCTGGGCCTGGGCCTGGGCCTGGGCCACAGGCCTGGGCCTGAGCCCTGGGCCTGGGCCTGGGCCCTGGGCCTGGGCCTGAGCCTGAGCCTGGGCCTGGGCCTAGGCCTGGGCCCTGGGCCTGGGCCCTGGGCCTGGGCCTAGGCCTGGGCCTGGGCCTAAACCTGGGCCACAGGCCTGGGCCACTGAGCCCTAAAGCCTGGGCCACAGGCCTGGGCCTGGGCCTGAGCCCTAGGCCTGGGCCTGAGCCTGGGCCTGAGCCTGGCCCTGGGCCCTGGGCCTGGGCCTGGGCCTAGGCCTGAGCCCTGGGCCTAGGCCCTGGGCCCTGGGCCTGAGCCTAAAGGCCTGGGCCTAGGCCTAGGCCCTGGGCCTGGGCCTAGGCCTGGGCCTAGGCCTGGGCCTGGGCCTGGGCCTGGGCCTGGGCCTAGGCCTGGGCCCTGGGCCTAAACCACAGGCCTGAGCCTGGGCCTGGGCCTGGGCCCTAGGCCTGGGCCCTGAGCCTGGGCCTGAGCCCTGGGCCACAAGGCCTAGGCCTGAGCCTAGGCCCTGGGCCTGAGCCTAGGCCTGGGCCTGAGCCTGGGCCTAGGCCTAAAGGCCTGAGCCTAGAGCCTGCCTGGGCCTGGGCCTAGGCCTAGGCCTGAGCCACAAAACCTGAGCCCTGAGCCACCCTAAACCCTAAACCCTAAACCCTAAACCTCCCTAAACCTAAACCTCCTAAACCTAAACCCTAAACCCTAAACCTAAACCCTAGCCTAAACCTAAACCTAAACCCTAAACCTAAACCCTAAACCCTAAACCTAAACCCTAAACCTAAACCCTAAACCTAAACCTAGCCCTAAACCTAGCCACCCTAAACCTAAACCTGGGCCTGAGCCTAAAGGCCTAAAGGCCCTGGGCCTAGGCCTGGGCCTAAAGGCCTGGGCCTAGGCCTGAGCCTGGGCCTGGGCCTGGGCCTGGGCCTGGGCCTGGGCCTGGGCCTGGGCCCTGGGCCTGGGCCTGGGCCTAAAGGCCTGGGCCTAAAGGCCTAGGCCTGACCTGGGCCTAGCCAAGGCCTAAAGGCCTAAAGGCCTGGGCCCTGGGCCTGGGCCCTGGGCCTACCTGGGCCACAGGCCCTGGGCCTGGGCCACAGGCCTGGGCCCTGGGCCTAGGCCTAGGCCTAGGCCTGGGCCTGGGCCTAGGCCTGGGCCTGGGCCTGGGCCTGGGCCCAGGCCTAGGCCTGGGCCTAGGCCTAGGCCCTGAGCCTGGGCCTAGGCCTAGGCCTGGGCCTAGGCCTGGGCCTGGGCCTGAGGCCTGAGCCTGGGCCTAGGCCTAGGCCTAAACCTGGGCCACTGAGCCTAGGCCTGAGGCCACTGGCCTGGGCCTGGGCCTGGGCCTGGGCCTGGGCCTGGGCCTGGGCCTGGGCCTGGGCCTGAGCCTGGGCCTGGGCCTACCCTGGGCCACAAGGCCTGGGCCTGGGCCTGGGCCTGGGCCCTGGGCCTGGGCCCTGGGCCTAGGCCACTGAGCCACAGGCCTAGCCTAGGCCTAGGCCTGGGCCTAGGCCTGGGCCTAGGCCTAGGCCTAGGCCACAGGCCTGACCCTGGGCCCTGAGCCTGGGCCTGGGCCCTGGGCCTGGGCCTAGGCCCTGGGCCTGGGCCTAGGCCTGGGCCCTGGGCCCTGGGCCTAGGCCCTAGGCCTAGGCCTGGGCCTGAGCCTGAGCCTGGGCCTGGGCCTGGGCCTGAGCCTGCCTGAGCCACTGGGCCTAGGCCTAGGCCTGAGCCTGAGGCCTAGGCCTGGGCCTGGGCCTGGGCCTGGGCCTGGCCTGGGCCCTGAGCCTGGGCCTGGGCCTAAACCTGGGCCTAGGCCTGACCTGAGCCACAAGCCTGGGCCTAGGCCTAGGCCTGAGCCTAGGCCACAAAGGCCTACTGGGCCTGAGCCTGGGCCTGAGCCTGGGCCTAAAGGCCTGGGCCACAAAGGCCTGGGCCTGAGCCTACCACAAACCTGGGCCTAAACCTAGGCCTGAGCCTGGGCCCTAAACCTAACCCTGAGCCACTGAGCCTACAAGGCCTGGGCCTGAGCCTGGGCCTGAGCCTGGGCCACCTGGGCCCTAAACCTGGGCCTGGGCCTGGGCCTGGGCCTGGGCCCTGGGCCCTAAACCTGGGCCTGGGCCTGAGCCTGGGCCTAAACCCTAAACCTAAACCTAAACCACAAACCTAAACCCTAAACCCTAAACCTAAACCTAAACCTAAACCTAAACCCTAAACCCTAAACCTAAACCTAAACCCTAAACCCTAAACCACAAAAACCCTAAACCACAGGCCCTAAACCACAAACCTAAAACCTAAACCTAAAACCCTAAACCCTAAACCTAAACCTAAACCTAAACCCTAAACCTAAACCCTAAACCTAAACCTAAACCCTAAACCCTAAACCCTAAACCTAAACCCTAAACCCTAAACCTAAACCTAAACCTAAACCCTAAACCTAAACCTAAACCTAAACCCTAAACCTAAACCCTAAACCTAAACCCTAAACCTAAACCTAAACCTAAACCCTAAACCCTAAAAAACCCTAAACCCTAAACCTAAACCTAAACCTAAAAACCCTAAACCCTAAACCCTAAACCTAAAACCCTAAACCTAAACCCTAAACCTAAACCTAAACCCTAAACCTAAACCCTAAACCTAAACCACTAAACCCTAAACCCTAAACCTAAACCTAAACCTAAACCCTAAACCTAAAAAACCCTAAACCCTAAACCTAAACCTGGGCCTAAACCTAAACCTAAACCTAAACCTAAACCTAAACCTGGGCCACACCTGGGCCTAAACCACAAACCACAAACCTAAACCTAAACCTAAACCTGGGCCTAAACCTAAACCTAAACCCTAAACCTAAACCCTAAACCTAAACCTAAACCTACCTAAACCCTAAACCTAAACCTGAGCCTAAACCTGGGCCTGGGCCTGGGCCTAAACCTAAACCTAAACCTAAACCTAAACCACAGGCCTAAACCTAAACCCTAAACCTGGGCCTAAACCCTGGGCCTAAACCTGACCTGGGCCCTGGGCCCTAAACCTAAACCTACCTGGGCCTAAACCCTGGGCCCTGGGCCTGGGCCTAAAGGCCTACCTGGGCCTGACCTGGGCCCTGGGCCTGAGCCTGACCTGGGCCACACCTAGGCCCTAGGCCACAGGCCTGGGCCACAGGCCTGGGCCACAGGCCTGGGCCTGGGCCTGAGCCTGGGCCTGGGCCTGGGCCTAGGCCTGGGCCTAGCCTGGGCCTGGGCCTGGGCCTGGGCCCTGAGCCTGGGCCTAGGCCTAGGCCTGGGCCAAACCTGGGCCTAAACCTGGGCCTGGGCCACTGGGCCCTGGGCCACACCTGGGCCTAAACCTGGGCCACAGGCCCTGGGCCTGGGCCTAGGCCTAAACCTGGGCCTAGGCCTGGGCCTAAACCTAAACCTGGGCCCTGGGCCTGGGCCCTGGGCCTGAGCCTAGGCCTAAACCCTAAACCTAAACCCTAAACCCTAAAAAACCCTAAACCTGAGCCTAAACCCTAAAGCCTAGGCCTGAGCCTGAGCCTGACCTAAACCACTAAACCCTAAACCACTGACCTAAACCTAGGCCTAAACCTAAAAACCCTAAACCTAAACCCTAAACCTAAACCCTAAACCTAAAACCTAAACCTAAACCCTAAACCCTAAACCTGGGCCTAGGCCTAGGCCCTGGGCCTAAAGGCCTAGGCCCTAAAGGCCTAAACCTGGGCCACAAACCTGAGCCTGGGCCTGGGCCCTGGGCCTGGGCCTGGGCCTGGGCCTGGGCCTGGGCCTGAGCCTGGGCCTGGGCCTGGGCCTGGGCCTGACCCTGGGCCTCAACCTGGGCCACAGGCCTGGGCCTGGGCCTGGGCCTGGGCCTGGGCCTGGGCCTGGGCCCTGGGCCTGGGCCTGAGCCACAGGCCTGGGCCTGGGCCACAGGCCTGGGCCTGGGCCACAGGCCTGGGCCCTGGGCCTAAACCTGGGCCTGGGCCTGGGCCTAAAGCCTGGGCCTAGGCCTGGGCCCTGGGCCCTGGGCCTGGGCCTGGGCCTGGGCCCTGGGCCTGGGCCTAAAGGCCTGAGCCTGGGCCTAAACCTGGGCCTAGGCCTAGGCCCTGGGCCTAAACCCTG